>ML102297.1:20004-36196 GCA_003697995.1 Taxidea taxus jeffersonii | reverse complement strand
AGATATATAACTTTTTTTCTGGTTTTGAACTGTTTGTTAAATGTATTAGGAAAATTACATTTGCAGTTCATTTTTTAAGGTTATAGTTATGTTCAAGTATTTCTTTTTCACTTTAACTTATTACATTTTAGGCCAGCATGGGCAGTGGGAGCGTATCTTTCTGTGGTTTGTCAATGGACTGGAATGATGTCCTTGCAGATTATGAAGGTATTCTGTGTGTGTGTGTGTGTGTGCGCACGCGCGCGTGCGTGGACATTGTGTGTGTAGCTAGAGGGATTTAAAGTAGATTATCTTACTAAATGGGAGTTTATGTATAAAATAAATAATTTGGAGTGGGAATGCTGATGCCTTTTAAAATTCTGTCCTCAAATGTTGGTTTTACAGAACTATGTGGTTAAACAATTACAGTGGTTTTCTTTTCTTTGGGCAGCTCGTGAAACTTGGCGCCAAAATACATCATGGGGGGATATTGTAGAGGAGGAACCTGCTAGGCCTCCAGGCCACGGAATTCACATGCATGAAAAACTTTCCTCGCCGTCTCGTAAAAGGTTGGGCTTTGAAAATTAATTTGAAATGTTTCACAGATGGGAAAATAGCTACTCTTGATTATTAAATAGAGTTGCTAAACAATGTTATAAGGCACATTACTCAGGATAGTTACAGATTCATTGAAAAGTGACAACGTTTTCCTGAAATGTTAGACCAGAATTACTTTTGTATACTTTTTATATTTATTTTAGGAATGTTGAAGACTAAAGAAAATATTTTTGGCTTTATCATGTAAACATTTGTGTCTTTTTTCCATTTGTTTATGTTAACAGAACAATTGCAGAATCTAAGAAGAAACATGAAGAAAAACAAATGAAAGCACAGCAGCTAAGGGAAAAGTTACGTGAAGAGAAAACATTAAAGCTGCAGAAATTATTAGAAAGGGTGAGTTTTTAATATTTAGAAAATTCTGATAGCCTTAAATTGATGGGCTGATTTTTAACTTGACTATTTTTTTGTCTAAGAGAAGCTAGCAATACTATAAAAATAATTAAATTTTCTAGGAAACAAAAGCATTTCTACCTATTGAATTACAGAAGGTTGCCTGCAAAAAAGAAAAAAAGTTGACATTTCTAAACCAGCTAGTAATTTTGATGTTCGCAGAGTTGGCATGGGCTATTAAGCTGTGCTTTGTCTTTTGCCATCTTTCTGGGGGTGTTTCTTTGGGGAGTCTTGTAGACAGTGTAGGATGAGTTGGTAGGATAGTTTTGAGTCTCAGATCATCAGCTTTGAATAAGTGGAGTACTGACTGAATTTATAGAAAAGATTCTCAGCTGATCAGTGTGATACAGTGGGAAGAACATGGGGTCTGGAGATAGCCAACCAGGGATCAAATCCCGGGTTTACCACATGATAAAATATGCCCTGAGCAAGTTACTTGTCAGTATTGCATATCAGTTTATTTGTAAAATGACAATTATAATTATTAACTTGATATGATAATTAAATGTGGCAAGTATGTATGACTGTTGCTAATTGTATGATCATTTTTATTATTACTTCGACATGCCAGATGTAGGCAAGTACTATATTAGTTATGTGTGCTATATAATAATGACCTTAAAACTGAGCTACTTAAAACAACAGATGTTTATTAGCTCACAGTATATGTAGGCAAGAAACCTGGGAGTGTCTTGCTTAATGATTTTTATTTGGAGTCTCTCATGAGTTTGCAGTCATGCTGTTGGCTGGGGTCAGTCATTTGGAACTGAAGGATCCACTTTTAGACCCACTCATGTGGTTGTAGGCAGACTTCAGGTCCTGTTTACCAGTTGACCACAGACTTCAGTTATTTGTCATGTGTGCCTTTCCACAGCCCAAGTGTCCTTGACATGGTCACTGGCTTCCCTACAGAAAACAGTCCAGGAGAAAGGGAGGAAAGGCGAAGGGGTTGGGGATAGAGATGGAGATGGAGAGAGGGAAAGAACAAATGAGCTGCCAAAATTGAAGCCGCATTGCCTTTTATAATCTGGTCATGGATGTGATATGCCATCACTTTTGCTGTATTCCATTGGTCACAATCTTGATACAATGTGGGTGGGAATTACAGAAGGATCTGAATACCAGGTGACTGGGATTGCTGGGAGCCATCTTGCAGCCTGCATACTTAAAGTACCTATCACAACATGACAAAAGATATGTGACTGTTATAGTATAGGTGAGCTCGTTTGTTATCTTCTAGTACTAGAAAGGAGTACTAATATACAGAGATGAAAAATATTTGCTTTGGGGCACCTGGCTGGCTCAGTGGGTGGAGCATGTGAGACTCTTGATCTCAGGGTTTTTAGTTCAAGTTCATGTTGGGTATAGAGACTATTTAAAAATAAAATCTCAAAAAAAAATTATTTGCATTACTTATATATTTTAAATTTTGGAGAGATAATTGGACCAAATAATCCAAATATTTTTAAAAATGAGGTGTAGTATAAGATTCTGTTTTGTACAATAGAAAAGTTGACTAGAAAAAGAAGGAAATCTGTGACTTTTATCTACCTGAATCTCAAAAATTTGTCATTATTTTTATTTTAATCATTTAGAATGAGTAAATCAAAATGAAAAACAGACCCCATGTTGTGGGGTTCTGTAAGAGTTAATATATTATTTAATTTTTAGTTTCAGAGAAATATTGTAACATAACTATAACTTCCCCTCTTACTGTGTCTTTTTAAAAGTTTTATTTTATTTATTTATTTGGGAGAGGGCAGGTGAGCGTGAGTGGGGCGGAGAGGGACAGAAGGAAAGGGAGAGGGATAGGCAGACTCCTCGCTGAGCAGGGAGCCCAATGTGGGGCTCAATCCCAGGGCCCTCAGATCATGACCTGAGCTGAAAGCAGATGCTTAACTGACTGGACCTCCTGGGCACTTCTTACTGTGTCTTTAAGACAAATAAAATTATATAGTTTATTTTCATATGTAATATAATCTGCAAGTATTCATGCAAATAGAATAATAAGTTCTTGAAATTGTACAAGATGTTAGAGGTTCTTTGGTTTAATTTTTACGTTTATGTAAGTATCTCTTTGATTTTAATGATAAATCCACTTTCTGTTGTATAATAGGTTATTGTTTCAGCACTATTTTATTTATTTATTTTTTTAAAAAGATTTTATTTATTTATTTGACAGACAGAGGTCACAAGTAGGCAGAGAGGCAGGCAGAGAAAGGGGGGAAGCAGGCTCCATGCTGAGCAGAGAGCCTGCTGTGGGACTCGATCCCAGGACCCTGAGATCATGACCTGAGCTGAAAGCAAAGGCTTAACCCACTGAGCCACCCAAGCGCCCCTCAGCACTGTTTTACATATGTGGTCTCATCACCAGTCTTCTTTGTAGCTCACAGAGTTGGACAGTTACTGAATCCCATTTTACAGGTGTGAAAACTGAATCCAGGAGAGGTAAAGTACTGTTTCCAGTAGCATATGACTGATAATTGGCTGGCCAGAGGGCTTCAAAGATCTGTCTTCTAGCTCCTAATCCAGTGCTGTTTCCACATCATACTTTTTTAGGTGGTTAAGCACATAATTATATAGCTGAAATTCAAATGAAATGTTAGTTTTATTCCCACTCATGTTGAGCCAACGTTTGATTTTTGCTAGCAAGGGACCAAGGTAGTTGTGAACTCTAGCAGTCTGGCTTCCTAGTCTGGCTCTAAATCACAAGTCATGCTCCTTTAGGGCTTTCTAGGTTCTAGACTTTGTAATTCTTAAGCTGTTTATCTGTTAAATTACTACTTGTGATTGTCTCATTCTGTATAGGAGAAAGATGTCCGGAAGTGGAAGGAAGAATTATTAGATCAACGACGCAGGATGATGGAAGAGAAATTACTTCATGCTGAGTTTAAACGAGAGGTGCAATTACAAGCAATTGTTAAAAAAGCACAAGAGGAAGAAGCTAAGGTATATCTTAGGTGCTTTGAACATTGAATTAGTTCCCTAAGTTCTCTTTTCAGTTGTTAATATAAGAAGCTGATATTTGTGAAGTGATTATTCTGTGCCAGAATAATAGGCTTACTTAAAACATATTAGGTACAAAATCATGTACTTACAATAATCCTGTGAGATGTATATTAATGTTTTGCAGCTTTTTTGAGGTACAATTGACAGACAACAAATAGCATATATGCAAAGCATCAGTTTGATGAGTTTTGACATGTATGATTTCCTGAAACCTTAGCACAAGGGAGATAAGAAGCAGTTTCAGGGCCCTCAGAAGTTTGCTCATGCTTTTTTGTATTCATTCATTCCTCCAACTCTGTTACTGTGCAGTTGCTGATCTGCTTTTTGTCACTATGGATGTTAGCATTCACTAGAATTTTATACGAATGGAATCATACAGTATATATTCTTTTCCTCTGGCATCTTTCACTCAACATACTTACTTTGAATGTCATCCATACTATTGTGTGTATCACTTCCTTTTCATTGCTGAGAAGTATACCATTGTGTAGAAATACCGTGATTTGTTAATCTGGTCACCTGTTGATAGCTATTTGTTTACTTTCTTGTTTTTTGGCCATTATAGATCTAGCTGCTGTGAACTGTCATGTATAAGTCTTTGTGCAGATGTGTGCTGTTATTTTCTTGGGTAAATATCTAAGGATGAAATAGCAGAGCCTCATAATAGGTTCATATTTAACTTAAACGGTTTTCCAAAGTGGTTATTATATAGGTTTCCCCCACTATCTGAAAGTAGAGTGTTCCTGTGAAACTTTTTATAATCTAAAATGGCATAAAGATGCAATTACCATTAATTTATATGGAAAAATAATCTCTTTTAGGCTTTTCTGATACGTTAGGACACATCTTGCTAATGGATACACAAAATAAATTGAGACAAAGCACAGATGTTCACAAACACAGTTCAAAACTGTAGTGGCCTGATGCTGAGATGCTGAGTATAGTTTCCGGGGAAGGAGCTGGGCAGTGCCACTCATGCTGTTTGGGGTGTGCTGGCTCTGTAATGGCTCACTGTAAAAATAGACACTGAACATGATTTTGGGTTTTTTTGCCTTTTTTCATAAAGCAGACATCCTCTTTGGATTTCTTTTGGTTAGCAAAAACAAGTGCTAGTATAGGTCTCTCATAAAAGCAAAGTGGTATAATGAGAACTTTCGAAAAGCAGGGGATAGTTGTGGTATTAGGCATTCTTACCAGCAGTGGATGAGAGTTCTAATTAAGCACATTCTCACCAACATTTGACATGGTTACACATTGTACTTTTAGCCACTCCATTTTATTATGTGTCTGTGATATCTCATTTGGTTTTAATTTTCATTTTTGAACATCTTTTCAGTGCTTATTTCATATCTTTATCTCTTGTTTGGTGAAATGTGTGTTCAAACATCTTATTTATTAAAGTTAGATTGTTTTATTACTAAGTTCTTTTTTTAGCTTTATTGAGATATAATTGACAAATAGTATGGCATATAAATAAAGTACATATACAGCATGATGATTTGATATACATATACATTGTGAAAGCATTCCCCTCATCAGGTTAAATAAGGCATCCATCACCTCATATATTTATGTGTGTGTATGTGTGTGTGTGAGAGAGAGAGAGAGAGAGAGAATGTTTAAATTCTATTCTCTTAGTGTATTTCATTTATACACTACAGTGTTATCAACTGTAATCACCATGTTGCACATTAGATCCTCAGAAGTTATTCATCTTACACCTGAAAGTTTATACACTTTACCATCCTCTCCCCATTTCTTTTTCCATCCTCAGCCCCTGGCAACCACTTTTCTACTCTTTGTTTTTATGAGTTCAGCTTTTTTTAGATTCCAAATATAAATGATACCATGCAGCATTTGTCTTTCTTTGTCTGGCTCATTTAATTTAGCATCTTGCCCTCCAGTTTCATCATGTTGTCATAAATGAAAAGATTTCTTAAAGGACTTCCATGTATTTTAGATATTAAGATCTATGTCTTGTAAATACTTTCTTATAGCCCTTGGATTGCCTTTTCCTTTTCTTCTCTCTCTCTCTCTTTCTAAGATTTATTTATTTATCAGAGAGAGAGAGAGAGAGGGAGAGCATGAACAGGGGGAGTGGCAGGCAAAGGCAGAGGGAGAAGCAGACTGAGCAAGGAGCCTGATGTGGGGATCGATCCCAGGACCCTGGGATCATAACCTGAGCTGAAGGCAGACGCTTAACTGACTGAGCCACCCAGGCATCCTGTCCTTTTCTTTTCTTTAAAGTGTGTTTTGAAGTTTTAGAAATTGCTAAAGTCCAATGTATTAACTTTTTTCTTCTATACTTTGTGTTTTTTTGTGTCCTATATAAAAAATCTTTCCCTAAATTTACAGTCACTAAGATTTTCTCTTAATTTTTTTGTAGGAGTTTTACATTTACAATGAGGTCTGTGTTCCCTTTTGAGTTAAATTTTGTATATGGTGTGAGGTAGGGTTGAGATTCATTTTTTACGTTTGGATATCCAGTATTCAAGTACCAATTTTTGAAAAGATTATTTTTTAAATATTGAATTGCTTTAGTACTGTTGTTGAAAAGCTATATGCCATACATATGTATGGGTCTGTTTCTGACTGTCTATTCTCTTTCATTTGTCTCTGTGCCTATTTTTATGCCAGTACCTCTTTATCTTGATTACCATTATAATATTGTGTCCCTTTGATGTATATGTCTATTTAGTGCTTTGAAGTTTTCAGTGTGAAAGTCACCTTATTTAAATTTATTCCTAAGTATGTATTCTTGTAGACATGCTTGTAAATTGGAATTGTTTTCTTAATTTTATTTTCAGACTGTTTATTATTAGTGCACAAAAATACAGTTGAATTTTATATGTTAGTCTTGTCTCTTGCAACCTTACTTGAACTGGCTCTTTACTTCTAATAGCTTTTTAGTGGATTCTTTAGGATTTTCTATATACAACATCATGTTACTGCAAATAGATATAGTTTATTTCTTTTCCACCTGGTTGTCTTTGATTTGTTTTTCTTCCTTTTTGTTTTAGGTAGAATGTGAAATTCAGTGTTGAATAGAAGTGATAAACGTGGCCATGATATCTTTGTCTTTTTCCCAGTCTTTAGGGGAGGTATTTAGTCTTTCATCAAAAAGTATGATGTTAGGTGTGTGTTTTTATAGATGCCTTTCATCAGATTGAGGAAGTTCCTTTTTAGTCCTATTTTGTTGTGTGTTTTTATCACAAAGGGATGTTGGATTTTGTCAAATTGCTTTTCTGCATCTGTTGCAAAATAATGTGCTTTTGTTTTTTGTTCTCTTGATATTCTCTGTATTACATCAATTGAATATCATGTTTTATATATTTACCTAATTTTTTAGTTATTTAAGGTAGGAGGGTACATCTGGACCCTGTCACTCAGGGCTGGAAGTGGAAGTTTTATTATTATTATTATTATATTTTTATTACTATTATCTTTATCTTCTAGAGGGGCAATCTGAAGGTAGATTGTTGATGGTCACACAGCCAGAATTAAAATCCAGGTCTTTGTGGTTCCAAAGCTTCTGCTTTTACAACTGTGGTTTTGGTTTAGTATTCTCATTTTTTGGTCTTCTTTTCATATGAGTTAAATGAATTTTGATTTGTCAAATTGCTTAATATGTTTACTTTATAAAATTATAGTTTTATTAAGCCATAGTGGCTTCGTAAGCATATTAACCCAAACCACAGTTTAAAAACTCTCCATCAAGGTGAATGGTCAGCTGCTGGCTGTCTTTACCTGAGGATATGAGCTGTCTTCTGTAATTTTAAAAATTCTTAATAATCAAGGTAAACTGAATCAAGAGTCTGTACTAAAATTATTGGAAATATGAAACAGTGTTTTAAAACTATGCTACCAATTGCTACCCTATCCATTCTCTTAATTTTTATTGCCTCTCTTCAAAAATCTGAAACTCCATTTTGGAATGTAGTATGTCAGGGCACCTTGGTGGCTCAGTCAGTTAAGCTTCTGCCTTTGGCTCAGATCATGATCCCGGGGTCCTGGGATCAAGCCCCACATCAGGCTCCCTGCTAAGTGGGAAGTCTGATTGCCCCTCTCCCTCTGCCCTCCCCCCACATGTGTTCTCTCTCTCTCGCATGCTCTCTCATGTTCGTTCTTTCTCTCAAGTCAATAAATAAAATCTTCAAAAAAATATTATGATTGAATTGCTTTTAGAGTAATTGCATAAATATCTAGAAAGTTTTCATGAAATATATCACATACTTTCATAACCAGACATAATTTATGAGACCGAATCTCTTTCTACCTTTGGTTTTGTCACATGCCAATATTTTCCAAGGTTGCCTGATCGTAACAGTCATCTGATTTCTAACGTTTTTCCTTGCAGGGTCCTTCAGTAAGCTGGAGTGGAGCCTGGAGAACTTTATTTTTTATAGGTCCTCCAGGTGATTCTTAGAATCAGGAACTTTGTCTCAACATTCATTAAAGAATTGTTCCTTCTTCAAAAGTAATTTTTTTTTCATGTTAAAGACTGAAGTCTCTGGAGTTGGATAGAATTGGATTCAGGTCCTGACTCTACCATTTAGTAGCTGAATGACCTTAGGTTATTTTACCTTTTACCCTATTTGTTGATTTTCAAATTACCTACATCTCAAAATTTTGAGGAAAGGATTAAATTAGTATATGCTTGTTTCAAAGCAGCCAGTGCCACCTCTGGTGTACTGTAAGTACTTTGAAAAAGGTTAGAATTGTAGAACACAATACCCCATTTATGTTCTACTTCTTAATTTTTCCTCAATGCATTTTTGTTGTATTATTACTAATCCAAGAATGCTAATAATTCAGTCATTTTTTTACTGGCTTTAAAAAATATACTTAAGTTCTACTAGAAATTTAATTCCCTTGAGACATGTACCAAATACATTCATTTCAGTCCTGTTATTTAATCAAGGTATAATTTTTTTCTCATATATACTTTTTGTGAATTCGTGGAGTAAACTGTCATTTCAAATTCCTTCCTTCTTTTTGTGTACACAAATGGTTGAAAATAAGTCATTGTTTAGTTGATAGCGACCATTACTGTAGCCTGATTTATTCAGAACCTGATTTTATCTTAGATCTTGGTCTGTTATTTAAAATTGGCTTTTATTTTTAGTTTCTTAATGCTGTCACTGATTCATTTTCAGTTATAACATCCACTCATAATTACAGTTGATTTTAATTTTCTCATGAGGAAGATACCGTTTTCCTGATTTATGGTGGTAACCCTTTTCCCTTTCCTCTTGCCTGCTCTTGGAATTTGCCTCATCATTTCTTATGTCTTCTCCTCTGCTTTCTTCTTCTAGATTGCCTACTTGTGTACTCCCAGTTGTGCAGATTGTCTATTCTGTTCTTCTGTAAATCTTCAGATTCCTTGGAAAGAGCAGGCTGACCCAATTTCTACCACCTTGTCATCCATATTTTCTTGAATTCTTTATAATACCACTTTCCTCTGTGCTATATATTGCATTTGCTTTTCAGAATGTATTAATAAGTTTAAAAGGCTATTCTGATTTTTTCCATTATACATGCAGTGAGGTACCTTTTTCTAGAGTATGCTGCACTATCTTGATTTTCCTTCTGCTTTTCTAACCAGTCTTTTCCTATCTTCCCTTTTCCTTTTGCTGCCTATGTTTTACTACCCCACTTCACTTGTTCTTTTCCTTCAGTATCACAATCATTATCATTGCTTCAACTATTGTCTTTCTAGTGACTCCTAGATTTGCATCTTTAGCCCCATCCCCTCAACTAATTCTTATATTTTAAATTTCTTTTGTAATTCCAGTTTAATTAACATATAGTGGGATATTAATTTCAGGTGTACAATGTAGTGATTCAGCAATTCTATACATTTTTCAGTTCTCATCACCTGTTTCATCCGTTCTCCTTCCCAACTGCCCTATGGCAACCATTGGATTGTTGTATTTAAGTGTCTGTTTTTTTTGTTTCTCTCTTTTTTTCTTTGTTCATTTTTTAAAAATTCACATATAAGTGAAATCATATGGTATTTGTCTTTCTCTGACTACTTTCACTTAGCATAATACCCTCTTGATCCATCCCTGCTCTTGCAAATGGTGAGATTTCATTCCTTTTTATGGCTGAGTAATATTCTATTGTATATATACACCACATATCCTTTACCCTTTCATCTATCAGTTGACATTTGAGTTACTTCCATAATTTGGACATTATAAATAATGCTGCAGTAAACATAGGGGTACATATATCTTTCTGAATCAGTGTTTTCATATCTTTGGGTAAATACCCAGTACTGGAATTACTGGATTATATGGTAGTTCTATTTTTTATTTTTTAAGGATACTCTTTTCTATAGTAGCTGTAGCACTTTGCGTTCCCATGAACAGTACACAAGGGTTCCTTTTTTCCATATCCTCTCCAACACTTGTTGCTTCTTGTGTTTTTGATTTTAGACATCTGACAAGTGTGAGGTGATATCTAATTATGGTTTTGGTTTGTTGACCATCTTTCTGTGTGTTTGTTGGCCATCTGTATGTCTTCTTTGGAGAAGATGTCTGTTCATGTCTTCTGCCCACTTTTTAGTTAGCTTATTTGCTTTGGGGTTGTTGAGTTGTATAAGTTCTTTTTTTCTTTTTTTTAAAGATTTTATTTATTTATTTGACAGACAGAGATCACAAGTAGGCAGAGAGGCAGGCAGAGAGAGAGGAAGGGAAGCAGGCCCCCTGTGGAGCAAAGAGTCTGATGCGGGGCTCGATCCTAGGACCCTGAGATCATGACCTGAGCCGAAGGCAGAGGCTTTAACCCACTGAGCCACCCAGGCGCCCAAGTTCTTTATATATATTGGGTATTAACCCTTTACTGTGTATGTCATTTGTAAATACCTTCCCCATTCAGCAGGTCATCTTTTAGTTTTATTGTTTCCTTTGCTTTGCAGAAGCTTTTATTTATTTATTTTTAATTAAATTCCAGTTAACATCGAGTGTAATGTTAGTTTCAGCTATATGATCTAGTGATTCAACACTTCTATACAATACCTGGTGCGCATCATAACACATGCACTACTTAATCCCATCGTCTATTTAACCCATCCCCCAACCAACCTCCTCTCTGGTAACCATCAGTCTGTTCTGTGTAGATAATAGTCTATTTCTTGGTTTGCTTCACTCTTTTATCCCCCCTTTGCTCATTTTTTTTTAACCCACTGAGCCACCCAGGCGCCCCTGCTCGTTTTTTTTAAAATTATACACGTGAGTGAGATCATACGGCATTTATCTTTCTCTGACTTATTTCACCTAGCACAATACTCTCTAGTTCTATCCATGTCATTGCAAATGGTAAGATTTCATTCATATTTATGGCTGAGTAATATTCCATTGTCTCTCTCTCTCTCTCTAAATACATATATATATGTGTATATGTATATACACACTACATCTTTTCCTTTCATCAGCCTGGACGTCTGGGCTGCTATTGTAGATAATGTTGCTGTAAACATCAGCGTGCATATATCCCTTTGAATTAGTATTTTTGTATTTGTTGGGTAAATACCTAGTAGGACAATTGCAGGATTGTAGGGTAGTTCTATTTTTAACTTTCTGAGGAACCTCCATACATTCTTATCATGTAGCTGTCCAGTTTTCCTAGCACCGTTTGTTGAAGAGACTGTCTTTTTCCAATGTACATTCTTGCCTCCTTTGTCAAAAATTAATGATTGTATAATCATGTGTTTATTTCTGGGCTCTTCTCTTGTGTTCCCTTGATTTGTGTGTCTGTTTTTGTGTCTGTGCCATACTGTTTCGATTTCTACAGTTTAATATTATATCTTGAAATCTGAGTTTGTGATACCTCCTGTTGTTCTTTTTCAAAATTGCTTTGGCTATTTGTGGTCTTACATGGTTCCACACAAATTTTAGGATTATTTATTCTAATTGTGTGAAAAATGCTGTTGGTGATTGGATAGGGAGTGTGTTAATGGGTAGTATGGATATTTTAACATATTTCTTCTCCCAATCCGTAAGCATGAGTATCTTTCCATTTGTTTGTGTCATCTTCAGTTTCTTTATCAATGTTTTATAGTTTTCAGAAGGTCTTTGACCTTTTAGGCTAAGTCTGTTCCCAGATATTTTTTTTATTTTTGGTGTAGTTATAAATGGGATTATTTTCTTAATTTCTCCTTCTGCTACTTTATTATTATTGTATAGAAAGCAACAGATTTCTGTGTATTGATTTTGTATCCTGTGACCTCACAGAATTCATTTATCAGTTCTAGTAGTTTTTTTGTGAAGCATTTAGGGCTTTCTATATATAGTATTATATTATCTACAAGTAGAGAATGTTTTACTTCTTCCTTACCAATTTCTTCCTTACCAATTTCTTTTTCTTGTCTGATTGCTGTGGCTAGGACTTCCAGAATGAAAGCAGTGAGAATGGACATCCTTGTCTTGTTCCTGATCTAAGGGGAAAAGCTCTCAGCTTTTCACCATTGAGTGTGGTGTTAGCTGTGGGTTTTTCATAGATAACTTTTATTATGTTGAGGTATATTACCTATAAACCTACTACTGTGTTTAGAGTTTTTACCATAAGTGGATGTTGTACTTTATCACACACTTTTATTCATCTGTTGAAATGATCATCTGATTTTCATCCTTCCTTTTTCTTGTTGATGGGTGTATCAAGTTGATTGATTTGTGAATGTTCAATTACCCTTGCATCCCAGGAATAAATCCCACTTGATCATGGAGAATGATTTTTTAGTGTATTGTTGGATTCACTGATATTTTGTTGAGGATTTTTGCATGTGTGTTCATCTAAGATACTGCCTTGTAGGTCTCTTTTTTTGTAGTGTCTTTATCCAGTTTTGGTATCAGGATAATGTTGGCCTCATAGAATGGATTTGGAAGCTTTTCTTACTTTTCTTCTTCTTCTTTTTTTTCTTTTTGGAATAGCTTGAGAAGTATAGGTATTAACGCTTCTTTAAATGTTTAAAATTCATTGCTGGTAATCAGTCTATTCAGATTTTCTATTTCTTCCTGATTCTGTTTTAGCAGATTATAGGTTTCTAGGAATTTATCCATTTTTTCTATGTTGTCCAGTTTGTTCACATATAATTTTTCATGGCATATTCTTATAATCCTTTGTATTTATTTTGTGTCAGTTCCTTCTCTTTTGTTTCTGATTTTGTTTGAAAAAAAATTTTTTTAAATGTGTCAGGTGAAAGGTTTATCAATTTTGATGATCTTTTCAAACAACCAGCTCCTGGTTTCACTGATCTCTTCTATGGTTTTCTTAGTTTCTATTTAATTTATTTCTGCTTGTAATCCTTATTGTTTCTTTCTTTGTACTGTTTTATTTTGTTTGTTGTTCTTTTTCTAGCTCTTTTAGGTATAAGTTTAGGTTGTTTATTTGAGATTTTTATTGCTTCTTGAGTTAGGCCTATATTGTTATAAACTTCTCTCTTAGAAGAGCATTTGCTGCATCACAAAGATTTTGGACTGTTATGTTTTCACTTATCTCCAGGTATTTTTAAATTTTCTCTTTGATTTCTTGGTTGACCCATTTATTGTTCAGTAGCATGTTATTTAACCTCCATATTTTTCTGTTCTTTCCGAAATTTTTTCTTGTGTTTGATTTCTAGTTTCATGGTGTGGTGGTTGGAAAAGATGCATGGCATGACTTCAGTCTTTTGGAATTTGTTAAGACTTGTTTTGTGGCCACAACTGATGTTTGGATTCAGCTACCTATTTCTTGATGATTGGAATCATCAGCTCACTGCTTCTGTCTCCCAGACTATTTGCTTCTCCTGAAATATGTATTTCAGATAATGGTATCACTAAATTCCCATTAACTTAGATTTGGAAAAGTTCTGATCATTTACTTTGATTCACTGTTGTTGTTTTGAGTAATTCTTGTGTATATGGCAAAAAGATAAGCTGGTCTTTTTTACTTCCTCCCCCATTTCCCATGTATATATTCAGCTGCAGATTCTACAGTTCTTTAGTCTCTCATGTGTTTTTATGATTACTGCCACTAGTTTTTTTTTTAATCACTCTCCTAAATATTTGTAGTTGCTACGCTTGCCTTTTTCCCCCATTCCCTTTAAATTAATCTTTCTGCAAGATATTATTGTATTACCTCTTAGCTTAAAAACTTTCAGAGACTTTCATTTATCTTCAACTCTTAGTATAAATGCATTTCCCTAGCTTGCTTTATTTATTTTTTTTTTAAAGATTTTATTTAATTATTTCACAGACAGAGATCACAAGTAGGCAGAGAGGCAGGTAGAGAGGGAGGGAAAGCAGGCTCCCCACTGAGCAGAGAGCCTGATGTGGGGCTCGATCCCAGGATCCTGAGATCATGACCTGAGCTGAAGGCAGAGGCTTAACCCACTGAGCCACCCAGGCGCCTCTCCCTAGCTTTCTTTAATATTATTTTATATTAAGAGTAGTAGCCATCATTATTATAGAAATAATTTGTTTTCATTTTAAAGAACTGAAACAATATAGCAAGAGCAACTCAAAATTCCACCTCAGAAATAGTCACCAAAGACATATACCTAATGGAAAATACTGTCCAGACATCTCTCCATAATAATGTTCGGATGGCATGAATAGGTAACTTTAAAAAAAATGGAGTTATACTATAAGTGATATTTATGAATAAGAAGTATTAAACTTGATTTTATTTGCATTTTAAGAGATGGAACTAAAAATGAGGGAATTTTTGATTTGTAATAAGTTTCTTTCTTGCAAAAGGCATTATTTTTTGAAATTTCTTTTAAGGTTATGAAAATTATGAAGAATTCAGAGCTTGGAATGCTTATTTCATTGTATGACAGTTTTGAGGAAACTTAGCACTACCATTTCTTTCTATTATCCTAAACTCCTCCCAACAATTTTTCATAGTTTTATTATTTTTACATTGTTAGGATAGATAACATTTATACTTTGCTCTGAAAGTATAAATTCCTTAGTGTAGTTTTCCTTCCGTATATAAATGGACTTACAGCTTCACTCATTCTCCACTTATGAGTTGTTTGTTTTCACTTGTCTTTGGTTGGGTGGATTTTATTAACAAGTGATTTTTTTCAGGAAGAACTTATATATGCTCTATTCCTTGAGTTCTTCCATATCTAAGGCTGTGGGATTTCTGTCTGAATACATTTTTGCTAGAAATCAGGTTCATGGTTCATAGTGTTTTTCCTTCAAAATTTTGTAGGCCTTATTTTCTTTTAGCATTAACTACTTCTGGGGAGAAGCCTGAGGCCGCACTGAGTTTTCCTCCTCTCCTTCTTATAGGTGATTTGCATTTACTGCTTGGAAGCTTAAGAAATTTATTCTTCTTCCATAGCATTTTGTAACTTAATAAGATTTAATAAGGATATTCTTGGTATTGATCTTCTGAACATTTTTTCATGAAATAACATGTGCTCTTTCAATTTTCAGTTTACTTTCTTTTTTCCCCCCATAGAAAGTTTTCCATATTATATGTTGGAATATTTTCTTTTGTCCTTTTTGTTTTCAAAGATTTTACTTACTTATTTATTTATGAGAGAGTGCACACGAGTGGAGGGAAGAGCAGGGGGATGTGGAGAGGGACAAGCAGGCTCCCTGTTGTGTGCAGAACCTGGACCTGGAGGCAGGGCTAAATTCCAGGACCCTGAGATCATGACCTGAGCTCTAAACCAAGTGTTCAATGCTTAACTGACTGAACCACCCAGGTGCCCCTTGTCTTTCTTAACTACAGATGTTATTCATCCTTGTATTTGGCCATCTTGACCTGTTCATTATATTCAGAGGTTATTACTTTTTTTTTTTTTTAAGATTTTATTTATTTACTCGACAGACAGAGATCACAACTAGGCAGAGAGGCAGAGAGAGAGAGAGGAGGAAGCAGGCTGTCTGCAGAACAGAGAGCCCGATGTGGGGCTTGATCCCACGACCCTGGGATCATGACCCGAGCTGAAGGCAGCGGCTTTAACCCACTGAGGCACCCAGACGCCCCTGGAGGTTATTACTTATACATAAATTTTCATTTTTAAGTTCTGCATTAACATTGTAAGACTTGCCTCTATTAGTGATTTGATTTTTTGTGATCTTTATTTGCTCCATGCTTTTTCTAATTCAGTGATAGCATTAACTGTGTCCTAACTTTATTTCTTTAGATTTCTAATCTTTTATTGTTTTGTTCTCTTACCATTTTTTTTTTT
>ML102297.1:0-15004 GCA_003697995.1 Taxidea taxus jeffersonii | reverse complement strand
GCTGGAAGTTCAGCAGGGAATCCAGCATGAGGGTGGCCTTTGATGTCAAGTGCTGGTGCAGGTTTCCATCTGGAACCTTGACCACCTGCATGCCAGCTGCAAGGGCCGCCTCCACGCTGTTAGGAGTGTCTTCACAGACAAGGCACATTTCGTTGGGAAGAGGAGGAGAAAACCTCTTTTGCACAGGCTAGGAAAAAGGACTTGACATTTTTGATGTAGAGAACAAATTTTGCAGTATTCAAATATAAATGCAAATATACTTTGTTATGACCAAAATTTATTTGTTCACTCATTCATTGATAGTTTATTGCATTACTACTATAAGCTATATGCTGTGCTAGGTTCAAGGACATGAAAAGGATACATTGCTGTTCTCAGTGGAGAGATATGTAAGCAAATCATAATCCATTAGAATTATTATGTCAGGAAAGGTATTCTTAGAAGCACAAAGGAAAACACTGTATTCAAATTGAGAATGTAAAGGACTTGAAAAAGTCTTGGAAAGCTTCCTAGAAGAGGCGATAGCTCAGCTAAGGTTCCCAAATAATGAGACAGATGCAAATGATGAGAAGTAGGCATTCCATGCAAGAGATATGAGAGAGTACTACCCTGTAGGGTTAGGGAACAGGTCTTGCAGAGCTTTGTTATGTTAAAAATTAGAGATGGTATTATTATTTCATGCTTCTTTATATTAATGGTGGTTTTAGGAAGTTAAAATATCAATACATTTTTAAAGTTCATTGATTATTCTTTGCTGTTTGTAGGTATTGGTAGGCATTTCCATATTCATCCCTGATCTTTATTTTATTTGAGTTCAGTATCTTATTTTATTTATTTTTTATTTTTTTTAAAGATTTTATTTATTTATTTGTCAGATAGAGAGCACAGGAGCGAGCACAGGCAGACAGAGTGGCAGGCAGAGGCAGAGGGAGAAGCAGGCTCACTGCTGAGCAAGGAGCTCGATGTGGGACTCGATCCCAGGACACTGGGATCATGACCTGAGCTGAAGGCAGCTGCTTAACCAACTGAGCCGCCCAGGCGTCCCATTGAGTTCAGTATCTTATTTTAATCTGAGTGCTAAGGTAACTTATGTTAAAAAACACAATGATTTTATTTGAAAAACTTCAGCTTTGCTTCTCTAAGAAGCAGCAAAAATTTTATTTTTATTATTTTTCTATTAACTAATCTTAAATGAATAAAATAGGATATTTGAAATTTTAACATGAGCTGTCTCTTCAGCGTTAGTGCTGTTACTCTGCTTGGGACCATTTTATAAAAATCATTCATTTTGTAAATCATGTGTTACTTTTGAGGGACCATTAGGCATTAGTAATTCAGAGATAATTAAGACATGATCTTTTATGGCAAACAGTACAACACAATGTGAAAGTGTTGTAGAACTATGTATAAGCTACAGAGGTATCACAGTGGAGGGAATAATTAACTCTGTTGGTAGGAGGGGACTGTCAAGTAAAGTTCCCTGGGAGAGGTAACTTTAGCTGGGTTTTGGGGGGGAGATATATGATTAATAGTGTATATTTTGAATATAAGTGTTTGGTTCCTTTTTTTGGATTCATTTTGTAGATCTGAAGATTTGAAATATAGTAGTTATAGTCCATTTAAAAATGATGACTCTTGTTTGATAAATTGGAACATTTATTAAAGCTGAAAAGAAAGCAGTTCTGTCTTGAAAATAATTAGGGATTTTCTATACTTACTAGTACTTTAAAAATTGTTTTGACTGTTCAGAATTATTTTCTTATGAAAACTGTGGACATTTCCTATGGATTTAATTTTCAGTGTAAAATTTAAAACCTATCATGTTTAATTGACCTATATGATGTTGGAAAAGTCCACTGATAATGTATAGCATATATATAATTAAAATTTTTTTAATGTGTTGTCATTACTAGATGTGCAAGGCACTAATGCCACATATTCTCTAGATAAAATAATATTAAGGTCCTCTGTCTGCTTTACTTTCACTACTTTAACATTTTAACATTCCCATAAATGGTTACAGGCAGTTGTGATCCTTCTTTCTTGTAGGTAAAATGCTAAGTAAATGCTGTCATCATATGTTCTCAATTTGTCATTTTTCTTATGTAAATTATTGGTTAGTTTGAAGTCCAATTTTTTTAGATATTCTGCCTTTCCTTTTGCCCTAATCATTTGAATTATAGGCCTAAAATGGTAGAGATTTGTATCATCCATTCTTAGGCTGCCATAAACAAATCCCTGACTATAAAGCAAAGTATATGGGGGGTCTCAGAGATTTCAGAAGGCTAAGAATTGACATCTTTCTAATTCGTTATTTGTATGTATATAGATTTACAATGCATATTATTTTATAAAGTTATGCTTCATTTAACAGATAGTTATGGAACTCCTGTCCTGTGCGAAATGCTTATGTGGGGTACCAAGTTTCTTTTGTTTAGGAAACTTAAATTTTAGAAAGGAAAATAGAAGCTGAATTTACCAATTTTATTCATTAGCTATAGTTATCAATTATCTTTTTCCATTAATTAAAAACAAAAATTGAAAGACTGAATACTGTTTGAAGTCCAGTTATTTCTACTTATACATTGTTGGAGTATATCTTATACATATATGAGTAAAATCAGCAAGTTGATGTTATATTTACAGAGTCAACTTGGCTACATTGCACATACACATAAAGTATATATACACATATTATATTATTTATAAGACCATTTTATAATTTTTGAAATTATATTTTTAAAGCTTTTGGTTTTACAAAATATGAAGTGAAAAGTTCTGGTTTAGTTTTTTATATTTAATGCCTAAGCCTTTTGGATTTTATTGTGAAACATGTTTTCAGACATAATACAGATTTTTTTAAAGCTTTTCTTTTAATTTCAGTTAACATACAGTGTTATATTAGTTTCAGTTGTACAATATTGTGATTCAACAATTTCATACATCACCCAGTGCTCATCATAAGTTCATAAGTGCCCTCCTTAATCCCCATCACCTATTTCACCCATCTCCCTCACTGGTACCCCACCCATCCCCCCTGGTAACTATCACTTGGTTCTCTGTAGTTAACAGTCTGTTTCTTGGTTTGTCTCTTTCTTTTTCCTTTGCACATTTGTTTCTTAAATCCCACATATGAGTGAAATCATATGGTATTTGTCTTTCTCTGACTGACTTATTTCACTTAGCATATACTTTCTAGTTTCATCCATGCCGTTGTAAATGTTAGTTTTATTCCTTTTCATGACAGAGGAATATTCTGAGGTGTGTGTGTGTGTGTGTATACCACATCTTCTTTATCCACTCATCAGCCAGTGGACACTTGGGCTGCTTCCATATCTTGGCTATTATAAAGAATGCTACTATAAACATAGGGGTGCTTGTATTCATTTGAAATAGTGTTTTTCTGTTTTGGGGGTAAATACCCAATAGTGACATTGCTGATCAGAGGGTAATTCTATTTTTAAAAAAAAAATTTTATTTATTTATTTGACAGACAGAGATCACAAGTAGTCAAAGAAGCAGGCAGAAGGAGACGGGGAAGCAGGCTCCTGGCTGAGCAGAGAGCCCAATGCGGAGCTTGATCCCAGGACTCTGAGATCATGACTTGAGCCGAAGGCAGAGGCTTAACCCATTGAGCCACCCAGGTGCCCCATGAGAGTAATTCTCTTTTTTTTTTTTTTTTTAACTTTTTAGGAACCTTCATACTGTTTTCCAGAATGGCTGTCCCAGTTTGCATTCCCACCAAAAGTGCAAGAGGGAGGGTTCCTTTTTCTCCACATCCTCGCTGACACCTGTTGTTCCCTATGTTTTTGATTGTATTCATCCCCATTCCCCAGGTACCTCACACAATCTCTCCCTGGCCACAGTGATCTAGGTTCTTCTAACTACTATTTATATAGCCTTGTGCAAGTCATTTTGCCTTAGAGAGTCCCAGTTTGTCGTGATGTCAAAACTGCTTATGTAAATAAGGACTTAACTAAGTGTTTAGAATAGTAAGTGCCCAATAAATGGCAGAAAAAAAATACTAAAGCAGTTCCTGTTTAGAGAACACTGAGGAGACATGAATACTTGTAATATGTAATTACACTGACGACAGTAGCTTCATACCTAAAACAAACCCTATCTACCCCAGTGGAAGAAAATCTTTTTAAACTCGTAAGCCAGAAAGTCCCTACTTATTTTTTTTTCTTTTTTCTTTTTTTTTTTTTAGAGAGAGAGAGAGAGAGAGCGAGCACAGGCAGACAGAGTGGCAGGCAGAGGCAGAGGGAGAAGCAGGCTCCCTGCCAAGCAAGGAGCCCGATGTGGGACTCGATCCCAGGATGCTGGGATCATAACCTGAGCCGAAGGCAGCTCCTTAACCAACTGAGCCACCCAGGCGTCCCTCTGTACTTATTTTTGTTTTGGGTTTTTTTTTTTTTTGGTGGGTGGGGGGTGGTCCAGGACAGGAAGGGACTGGGAATTAGAGAGAATGCACTGATTTCAGGAAGGCATGTGTGGCAGATTACAGACTGCTGGAGGCATGCAGTTAGGTTTTTAAATATATTTTTTATGTCAGGTATACTATACATGAACTGGTTATAGTTATTTCACAGTACTAGGTAGGCATAATATGTGGAAACTTGTGTTGCTCTCTAAGATCTCAAAAACTCTTTAAGCTAAGACTAAAAACAATTAAATCTGGGACAGAAAAAGTTATCTCCAATGAAGAAAATCTAAACAAAAGAGTTTTCTTTTAAATTCAGATTTCTTTGTTGTTAAAAAAAAGTCTGTATTGACAGCCTATGGAATGGGAGAAGATACTTGCAAATGCCATATCCACGAAGGGTTAAAAATCCTATATATGTATCTTATATCTTATAAAACTCAATACCCACAAAACAAATAATTAGTATATCAGCAGAACATGAAAATATGTACATCATCACTCAGTGCCAGGGAAATATAGATCAAAACTACAGTAAGATATCACTTCACACCTGTCAGAATGGCTAAAATCAACAACACAAGAAACAACAGATGTTTTTGAGGATGTGGAGAAAAAGGAATCTTCGTGCACTGTTGGTGGCAATGCAGACTGGTGCAGCCATTCTGGAAAACAGCATGGAGATGCCTCCAAAAGTTAAAAATGGGGGCGCCTCGGTGGCTTAGTCTGTTAAGCGTCTGACTCTTGATTTCATGATCTCAGGATCGAGATTGAGCCCTAGCGGGGAACCTGCTTAAGGTTCTCTCTCCCTTTTCCCCTCTTTCCCCACTCACTTTCATGCTCTCTCTAAAAAATAAATCCTTATGTTTATAGCACCATTCTTTACAATAGCCAAGATATGAAAGCAGCCCAAGTGTCCATTGACTGATGAGTAGAAAAAGAAGATGTAGTATATATACCTACAATGGAATATTCAGCCATAACAAAGAATGAAATCTTGCTGTTTGTAATGACATGGTTAGAGCTAGACAGTATAATGCTAAGTGAAATTAGTTGGAGAAAGTCACCATATTTCACTCATGTGGAATTTAAGAAACAAAGGGGCAGAGGAAAGGAAGAGAGACAAACCAAGAAACAGACCTAACAATAGATAACAAACTGATGGATACCAGAGGGGAGGTGAGTGGGGGGATGGGTGAAATATAGGTGGTGGGGATTAAGGAGTGTACTTGCGTGGAGCACCGGGTGATTAAAATACAAATAAAGAAGATAATAGAAATGAAAAATAAATCATTAAGAGAAAATGAAGATATAATAATATATACACTTTCCATGAAGAAAGAATAATAATTTCAAGATAGTCTTGAAATTTACCCATAATATGCTGTACTAGTAAATATGGAGGTTAATATGTTTAAAAGAATGCTGAAAGACATTGGATTAGATAAAAATGTCAACATGTGATTTTAACAAAACAGAACAAAAGTATTAGGAGCCATGATGGAAACAAAACCTCCAAAAACATGATAGAAATTTTTTCTTAATTATATAAGATAAAGTATCCTCATATAACAAGTGTATATAAAATGCCAAACAGAAAAAATAAAACTATATGCACATAAAAATAAAATATATCAGTACAGCTAGTAATATGGTGATAGCAAAGTACTCCTAGTAGGCAAAAATATACATAGAACATAGTATTTTGATTATATTCTGTCTTGATGATGAGAATTCCTGAAAATTTTCTATATGCCAGGCCCTCTGGTAAGTACTTTTTATGCATTATCTCATTTGTTCTTCAGAGTATCTGAAGACATTAGTAGTATTGTTATTTGTCTTCCAGAAAACGAAGGCACATTTATGATATACATAGACCAGTGTCCCTGAGCCAGTAAATAATAGGGTCATGAAACAAAATCAGGGAATCTGACCCAGTGCCCACTCTCTTACCCACTGTGCTGTATTATGATAGCTCTTTATCCTTGCCACAAGTCCTTTCGCCCTACCATTCACTCCTTCATGAATGCTTAGTTCAGAAATTTGTTAACTACACTTTCTTCATCATGTTTTGGCATTTCTGAAACCATCTATAAATATGAGGGTTTAGAAGTGATTAACCACAAAATACATGTTAGATTCTCACAGAATATGAATAACATAGTGTCTGCTTCAAGGAGCATTTATTCTTATAATTATGTATAACACTGGTAAATGACATATGAAAACCACATATCACTGATACTTATTATTATTACTATTTTTAGTTCTGAGAAGCATACCTAGTAGCAAGCCAGGGATCTACGTGGCTTGATATATAAATTTATGTCAGAATGGTGTCACCTTTAATTATTTTCACTTTACACTTAATTCTAATAATTTAAAACTTTTCTTTCTGATTGTAGGAACGCAAGAGAGCTCTAGAGGCAGAACGGCAGGCCCGTGTAGAAGAATTGTTGATGAGAAGGAAAGAACAAGAAGCCCGAATTGAACAACAGAGGCAAGAAAAAGAAAAAGCCCGTGAAGATGCTGCCCGAGAAAGAGCTAGGTACCTCATTTGCTATTATGATTTTGATCCTGATGAACTTGCTGTCATGAGTGGATAGTCAAATCATGTCTAAAAGTAAAGCCATTTCTTGTCATATAGATTTTTAAAGAAATACAAATATGAAAAGAAATATTCACAAATGTACTGAATTTCAATTTCCAGGAATTATGTGATTGTGCTTAAAATAGAAACCTTTTGAATCTTCCTATTGAATGGGAAACTTGATATTTCAAGAGTTTTTGATTGCAGGAAACAGAATTTGATACTGGCTAGCTTAAGCAAAGAGAGTTTTTGGAAAATATTGGGAGTATAAGTGATAGGAAGTTAGAGGAACAAGCTTGGAAATGGTCAGGTGTCAAAAGGCTAGGTCACAAGAGCACAGTGGTGCTCTTTTGATGGAAGCAGTCTAGCCAGCATATTGCCACTCTGATTATGATAAATGACCTTCAGCCATCCCTACATTTTGAAATCACTTAAGATTCAAAGATCCAGGAAAAGACATTTAATTGGCTATGTCTAAGTCATTTTGATTGCTCTACATCTTAATAATATATTTTCTGACCTCTTAATTGTGGCAAATTTAGTGGATGTGAAAAGATAGCTCTTTGCGGTTTTAATATGCTTTTCTAGTTGGCCAAGGTTAATAAGGTTGAGCAACTTTGCTCATATTTGTCAACTACTCAAGTTTGTTGTTGTTGTTGTTTTTTAATGTAAAATGCCTATTTAAATTTTTTTTTCCTTTCTCTATTGGAATATTTTCTTCTTGATATTTGGGAATTATCTTTACTAGATACCAATTCTTTGTCAGATACATTTGTTGCAAATATTTTTATGGGTTATTGGTTATCTTTTTACTCTTTATGATGGCTTTTAATTAATATAATTCCTTTTCTTAGTTTTTGTTTAAACTCTAGTTAGTTAATATACAATGTAATATTAGTTTCAGGTGTATAATCTAATGACTCAGCACTTTCCTACAACACTTGGTGTTCATCACCTACTTAATCACTTCCCCACCTCATTAATATAATTCTTGATTGCAATGCAGTAAAACTGAACAAACTTTGTGATTTGTGCTTTTTTGATCTTGTTTATGAAATCCCTTCCTCTCTGGAGTCATTAGATATTCTTCAAAATGTTGTAGTTAAGGAGGACATGTGTTATGTTGAGCACTGGATGTTACATGCAACTAATGAATCGTTGAACACTACATCAAAAACTTACGATGTACTATATGCTGGCTAAATAAAGGAAGGATGGGGGCACCTGGGTGCCTCAGTGGGTTAAAGCCTCTGCCTTCGGCTCAGGTCGTGATCCCAGGGTCCTTGGATTGAGCCCCATATTGGGCTCTCTGCTCAGCGGGGAGCCTCCTCCCTCCTCTATCTCTCTGCCTGCCCCTCTGCCTACTTGTGTTCTCTGTCAAATAAATAAAATAAAATCTTTAAAAAACAAACAAATAAATAAAGGATGGAGATTTAACCGCCCCCCAAATTTTCTTAATAGTAAATTCATTATCTACTTATTTAATTGTATAGGTTGAGGTAGGAATCCAATTTCATTTTTTTTCTCCATGTGGATACCCTGTTCTAATACCCTTTATTTAGGCATCAATTTTTTTTCCTACTAATCTATAAAACATTCTAATATAAATGAAGCTTCTATATATGCATGATTCTTTGTGTAGGCTGTATCTTCTGGTCCAGTGGTCACTTTTTCTATCTCCTACCTTAATTCTCAAAGGTTTACCATAATTCTTGGTATCTATTAGTATCCCTTACTTTATTTTTTATTATTAGGACTGTCTTGGCCCTTTTGCATTTCCACTATTAGATTCAGCTTGCTTAATTCTGTATTAAAAAAAGGAAATTGTAAAAATTTTGTGATTTTTGTTTTTGTCTTTTTTTACTTTCAGGTATAGAATTTACTAACTCAACACTTACAAACAACACCCGGTGCTCATCACAACTGCCCTCCTTAGTCCCCATCACCTATTTAACCCATTTGCCCCACCCATCTCCCCTTCTATAACCATCAGTTTGTTCTCTGTACTTAAGAGTCTGTTTCTTGATTTTCTTCCCTTTTCCCCCCATGTTTTTTTGTTTTGTTTCTTAATTCCACATGCAAGTGAAATCATATGGTATTTGTCTTTGACTGACTTATTTCACTTAGCATAATACTCTCTAGCTCCATCCACTTTGTTGCAAATGACAAGATTTCATTCTTTTTTTATGGTTGAAAAATCCATTGTATATATATACACCACATCTTCTTTATTCATTCGTCTGTTGATCAACATCTGGGTTCTTTCCATATTTTGGCTTTTGTTGATGGTGGTGCTGTAAACATCAGGGTGCATGTATCCCTTCAAATTAGTATTTTTGTTTCCTTTGGGTAAATACCTGCTAGTACAACTGCTAGATTGTAGTGTAGTTCTATTTTTAACTTTTGGAGGAACCTCCATACTGTCTTCCGTAGTGGCTGTACCAGTTTGCATTCACACCAACAATTTAAGAGGGTTTCACTTTTCCATATTCTCGCCAACACTTATTGTTTCCTGTGTTGTTCATTTTAGACATTCTGACAGGTGTGAGGTAATACCTCATTGTAGTTTTGATTTCTATTTTCCCTGATGATGAGTGATGTTGAGCATCTTTTCTTATGTCTGTTGGCCATCTGGATGTCTTCTTGGGAAAAATGTCTATTCATGTCTTCTGCCCATTTTTCACTGGATTATTTGGTTTTTGCATGTTGAATTTTTAAGTTCTTTATAGATACTGGATACTAACCCTTTATCAGATATGTCTTTTGCAGATATCTTCTCTCATTCTGCTGGTTGCTTTTTAGTTTTCTTGATTGTTTACTTCACCTTACAGAAGCTTTTTATTTTGATGAAGTCCCAATAGTTTATTTTTGCTTTTGTTTCCTTTGCCTCAGGAGACATAACTAGCAGGTTGCTGTGACCAATGTCAGAGAGGTTACTGCCTGTGCTGTCCTCTAGGATTTTGATGGTTTCAGGTCTCACAGATAGGCCTTTAATCCACTTTGAATTTGTGTTCAGATATGGTAACAGAGTGATCCAGTTTCATTCTTACGCATGTTGCTGTCCAGTTTTCCCAATACCCTTCATTGGAGAAATTGGTTTTTTTTTTCTTTCTTTTAAGATTTTATTTATTTATTTGACAGAGAGAGACACAGCAAGAGAGGGAACACAAGCACAGGGAGTGGGAGAAGCAGGCTTCCTGCTGAGCAGGAAGCACAATGTGGGGCTCAATCCCAGGACCCTGGGATCATGACCTGAGCCAAAGTCAGGCCCTTAATGACCAGTTGCCCCTGGATTGGGTTTTTTTTTTTTTTTATATTCTTTCCTGTTTTGTTGAAGATTAATTGACCGTACATTTTTGGGTTCATTTCTGGGATTTCTGTTTTGTTCCATGGTTCTATGTGTCAGTTTTTGTGCCAGTACCGTACTGTTTGGATCACTACAACTTTGTAATAGAACTTGAAGTCCAGAATTGTGGTGCCCCCAACTTTGCTTTTCTTTTTCCAGATTGCTTTGGCTCTTCAGGGGCTTTTCTGGTTTCATGAAAATTTCAGAATTGTTTGTTCCAGCTCTGTGAAAAATGCTGGTATTATTTTGATAGGGAATTCATTGAATGTATAGATTGCTTTGGGTAATATAGACATTAAAATAATATTTGTTCCAGTCCATGAGAAATGTTTTTCCATTTCTTCTTGTCTTCCTCAATTTCTTTCACCAGAGTACAGATCTTTTGCCTCTTTACCTGGGGTAATTCCTAGGTATCTTACAATTTTTGGTGCAATTGTAAATGGGTTTGATTCCTGTGTTCATTTTATATCCTCTGACTTTGCTAAATTTGTGTATCATTTCTACCAATTTTTTGATTCTTTCAGGTTTTCTACATAGATTATCATGTCCTCTGGGGAGAGTGAAAGTTTGACTTCTTGCCTTTTATTTCTTTTTGTTGTCTGATTGCTGAGGCTGGGACTTCCAGTAGTATGTTGAACAATAGTGGTGAGAGTGGACGTTCCTGTCATGTTACTGACCTTAGGGGAAAAGTGCTAAGTTTTTCTCCATTGAGGATGGTATTACCTGTGGGTCTTTCATATATGGCCTTTATGATGTTGAGGTATATTCTCTCTATCCCTACTTTGTGAGGGTTTTTTTCAAGAATGGATGCTGTATTTTTCAAGTGCTTTTTCTGCATTTACTGGGAGGATTATATGGTTCTTATTTCTCCTTTTATTAATGTGGTTTATCATGTTGATTGATTTGGGGATGTTGAACCACTCCTGCTACCCAGGAATAAATCCCACCAGATCGTGGTGAAAATACTTCTAATGTACTGTTGGATCCTACTGACTAGGATCTTTGTGAGAATTTTTGCATCCTTTTTCATCAGGAATATTGGTCTGTAATTCTCCTTTTTGTTGGTTTTTGTCTGGTTTTGGGATCAAGGTAATGTTGGCCTTATACAATGAGTTTGGAAGTTTTCCTTCCATTCCTGTTTTTTTGGAACAATTTCAGAAGAATATTTATTAATTCTTTAAATGTTTGGTAGATTTTCCCTGGGAAGCCATCTGGCCCTGGATTATTTTTGTTGTTGCTGTTTTTTGTTTGTTTGTTTGTTTTGTTTTGTTTTTAAAGATTTTATTGATTGAGAGAGAGAGAGCACAAGCAAGGGGAGCAGTATGCAGAGGGAGAGGGAGAAGAAGACTCTCTGCTGAGCGGGGAACCTAATGCAGAGCTCTATCCCAGGACCCTGGGATCATGACCTGAACCGAAGGCAGACACTTAACTGACTGATCCACCTAGGCACCCAAGTCTGGCTCTGGATTCTTATTTGTTGGGAGATTTTTGATTATTGATTTAAGTTCTTTGTTGGTTATGGGTCTGTTCACATTTTCTATTTCTTCCTGTTTCAGTGCTGGTAGTTTATATGTTTCTAGGAATTTACCCATTTCCTAGTCTAGATTGCCTAATTTGTTACCATATGAGCGCTCATAATATTCTCTTATAATTGTTTATATTTCTTTTGTGTTGGTTATGACCTCTATTCTTTCATTCATCATTTTATTTGGGTCCTTTGTCTTCTTTTTGATAAGTCTAGCTAGGGGTTTATCAATCTTGTTTATTCTTTCACAGAATCAGCTCTTAATTTTGTTGATCTGTTTCACTGTTTGTTTGTTTTTTAAATTTCTATTTCATTGGTTTCTGCTCTAATCTTTATTATTTCTCATTTCCTGCTGGATTTAGGCTTTATTTGCTCTTCTTTTTCCAGCTACTTTAGGTGTAATGTTAGGTTGTGTATTTGAGACTTTCTTGTTCCTTGAGGAAGACCTATATTTCTATACACTTCTCTCCTAGGATGGCTTTTGCTGCATCCCAGTAGTTTTTGGATTGTCATATTTTCATTTTCATTGGCTCCCATGTATTTCTTTTTTAAATTTCTTCTTTAATTTTCTGGTTGATCCATTTATTCTTTAGTAGGATGTTCTTCAATCTCCATGTATTTGTGTTCCTTCCAAATTTTTTCTTGTATTTGCTTTCCAAGTTTCATGGCATTGTAGTCTAAAAATATTCATGGTATGATCTCAGTCTCTTCTTAGCAGTTGAGGCCTGATTTGTGACCAGTATGTGATCTATTCTGGAGAATGTTTCATGTGCATTCGAAAAGAATGTATATTCTGCTTTAGGATGAAATGCTCTGAATATATGTTATGTCCATCTGGTCCAGTGAGTCATTTAAAGCCTTTGTTTCTTTGTTGATCTTCTGCTTAGATGATGTGTCCTTTGCTGTGAGTGAGATGTTAATATCCCCTACTATTATTGTATTATTATCAATGAGTTTTTTTTAAGTTTGTTGTGAATTGATTTATATATTTGGCTGCTCCCAAATTTGTGGCGTAAATACTTAAAATTTTTAGATCTTCTTGGATAGACCCCTTTATTAAGATGTAGAGTCCTTTTTCATCTTATATCACAGTCTTTAGTTTAAAATCTAGTTTGTGGGGCGCTGGATGGCTCAGTGGGTTAAGCCTCTGCCTTTGGCTCAAGTCATGATCTCAGGGTCCTGGGATCGAGTCTTACGTTGGCCTCTCTGCTCCGTGGGGAGCCTGCTTCCCCTTTCTTTTTGCCTGCCTCTCTGCCTACTTGTGATCTCTCTCTGTCTGTCAAATAAATAAATAAAATCTAGTTTTTCTGATATAAGGATGGTACTTAAAGATGGCTTCTCTAGCTTTCTTTTGATGTCCAGTAACATGATAAATTGTTCCCCACCCCCTCACTCCCCTCACTTTCAATCTGGAGTCATCTTTGGGTGTCAAATGAATCTCTTGTAAGCACTTTATCAATGGGTCTTGTTTTTTTTTTTTTAATCCAGTCTGGTATCCTCTGTCTTTTTTTTTTTTTTTAAGATTTTTATTTATTTATTTGACAGAGATCAGAAGTAGGCAGGCAGGCAGAGAGAGAGGAGGAAGGGAAGCAGGCTTCCTGCTGAGCAAAGAGCCCGATGCGGGGCTCGATCCCAGGACCTGAGATCATGACCTGAGCCGAAGGCAGAGGCTTTAACCCACTGAGCCACCCAGGCGCCCCTGCTTCTTAAACATTTATTGAGCAGTATATTTGGGGCTTAGGCCCTCTTAAAAGAATAATTTACAAAATAATAACCCTTTAGAATATATGAGCCTATGTATCCCAGTTGTATTTTTTTAATTTCATGAAATTTGTTATTCCAAGTAGTTGAATTTATAATTTTTACTGTTTTCTTACAGAGATAGGGAAGAACGATTGGCTGCACTCACAGCTGCTCAACAAGAAGCAATGGAAGAGCTACAGAAAAAAATTCAGCTCAAGGTAAGGTTATAATTTTAATTTGAAATTCTAGAGCTTTCAATGGAGCATAAGATTAAATCTTTCATGTATGGAATTGTGAAAATTTTTAAATTAGTTTGTATTTTTAATATTTGGATAATGAGGCATGATTTGGTTATGATCAGTTCTAACTCAACTATCTAAAAACTAAATTTATTTTAATAAGATAAAACAGTGTGGAGAATAAGGGAATTCTAACATTTCTTGTTTTTTACTAACCACTTTGTCAGTGACATGAAGGCATTAACGTTTGGCTTCTGATATTCATACTTTCAGTTATTTACAAATAAACTAGAAGATGATTAGTATAATTAGTTTCACTTGCTCTTCAGTGCTTGTGAATTGTGCAGTTGTAACTTGGGAAATTATGATAAACTCCTATTTTCTGGAATATGCTTAGCATTAGGAATACAGTTTCTAACAGTATATTTCACATTGTTTTATAATTATTTACACATTGGCTCCTTGCGGAGATAGAAAATTCCATAAGGTAGAGAACCATATTTTATTATTTATGTAGTCCTAGAACTTTTAGCATTCATTTCAATTTAATGCAGCAAAAGTTTATTGAGCTTTATGGTAATTATGGGGTACAAAGATGAGTAAGGCATGATCCTAAGTTTCGAGAAACTCTTAATCTAGTGTAAAATTCAGATCCTGATAATTTCCATATGGATAGAGGTGTACTTGGCACACTATGGAAGTACAGATGAGGACACTTAGTCTAACATGAAGGGTTTCAGAAGTCAGGGGAAACATTTTAGAGAATAACTCCTGAGTTGAAAGAAAGATGAGTTTAATTAATAGGAGAATAGGTAGGTTGGTTGGATGATATTTCCAGTCCTATAAAAAAGCATGAACATGAAGTCAGAAGTCTGGAATTGTGTTTTTTTTTAGCTTGGTTGTTTTTCTTTTGTTTGTTTTTGGGGGAAGTCACTGCAAGTGTAGAACAGCCAGAAATGGTATGGTGTGGAGTTAATGTGGATAGAGGGAGGCCTGCATCATGATGGGGTTTGTCCGCTATGAGGATAAGCTTAGTCTTTCCATATGCGTCAGCATTTCCCAATGTGTTTCCCAGAGTGCTTCTCAAAAGTGTATTATAGTCACATATGTGTGTAATATGTTGCTTAGTATAAGCTGG